>JAZHYW010030387.1:0-30979 GCA_037355805.1 Ixodes ricinus | reverse complement strand
TACGATAATACCTCAGCTCCTTTCTGCTTGCACGAACTGGATATGTTTATGGTCTTTTCAAACAAACACGCTGGCCGCATACGTCCTAAAGACACACTGAATGCAAAAAAGTACTCCAAAACAAATGAGTGGATTTAAGTTTTGCTGTTTGTTGCGAGCCACGTGGTCGAAATACCGATGTTTTAAAATTTAAACAAGCATCGACATATCAAGGGGCTTTCTCAATGTTTGCAGTACAATGTAAACAAACACTTTGTGCCACCAGCGTTCCGCTTAGTAAAATAAATGCTTTTTTGAGGCATTTTGAGTTTTTTTTTTTGCAAGTGTCTATGCGTTTGATAATGTCAGCTTTATGGTGCTTACGCCGGCAACACCATGTAGGGTGCCAATGTTTACGGTTAGGAATTAGAGGAATGGAATGGAAGGATTCAGTCATTCCAGGAGTGAGAATGGGCCCAGCCAGTGTCCTCATTCCTAGGAGTTGAAAGGAATGGAATTATCGCAAACTCTAATTCCCCGTAATGGAATTGGAATAGAATTGCGGTGGCCATTCCGCAACACTGGTCGGCACTAGCGAGGCCAAGTCTGGCCTCCTTCCTGGTTATCGGATCACCAGAGCAGCGGGTCACGTTCACGTCGACTGATGACGTACCCTGAGCAGTGCAACATTACAGGCGCAGACGCATTCGGATATGTGTTGAATTTCACTGTTCAGTCATTCTATTTCAAGTCAACCACCGCCAGACTCGTGTTGCAGTGGACAGTGACTCAGCTACTCGGCCACAGGCCAAGCAACACTTCCTTTCATTTTCTATTTCTCAAGGCTCTAACTAATTAGAAGCGGGCATTGAATGCCAGTAAACAATGACTCATGAAATCCCTACCTAGATACCTGCGGTAAAAGATGCTCCGACTCAACTCCTGGTAGGCTACCTGTTTTGAGTCCCGACTACGCAACGTTTCTCAGAAGAGAAAAATAATTTGTAAAATCGGAAGGAACCTTGCTCAGCATAGTAACAATGCACAAATATATCCTCGGCCTAATGCCCTCAAAAAAAAAAAGCAAAAAAAAAAAAAAGAGGCGTTCGGATTTGTATTTTATTTCTTCTTCGGGGGGGGGGGGGGATTGCTCAAGAAATTTAACGAAATACATTTCATCCTGATTGTATCGCAATAAAAAGAAACATTCCACATGTATTTGATACAGGAATAGAAATACTGGTGAACAAATGGATTGCAATACAGAAATACAGGTAGGAAATGTATTGCTGAAGTACGATACTGCCCAACCTTGTTGTGTTGCCGGCATAAACAGCTGAAAGCTGACATTATCAAACGCATGAACAATTGCACAAAAAATGCTACATGCCTCAGAAAAGCACTGATTTTACTGAGCTCACGGTGCTGGATTGCCTGGGGTGACTTGTAGCGTCCGCAGCGGTCCATCACAAGGTGAAACACAGTAGGCAGAGACTAAAGTCAAACGAAATGAACGGGAGTCCGCTAGCTTGCTTGTAACCCTAACCCACCTGAATGTAAAAAAATATAACACAGAAAACAAGCATCAGAACTAAGACCAAGTAATAGGCGGACGTACACGTAAAATTGCAGTATAAAAAAATAAGCGTCGGAACAAAGCGCAAGAGGAGAAGAGAGAAGTGAATCTCGCTTTGTTTTAATGCCGAAGCAAACCCAGATTTCGCACTTCAAAGGAATGCGCGCGAATGAACGTGGAAGGCAGCAGGGTTGGCCACCTGCTGAACAACGCTCCTCGAACTATAAGAAAACAATAACTGATCATCTTTCGGCGGCGCGCGAGTCAACGAGTTATCGGAGCTCTGCGAGTTATGAGTCGCCCCCCGCTCCCAGATCTCAGTCTTTGCGCGCGCGTGCTTTCAACATGCCGTCGCAAAAAAAGAAAAAAAGCAAGACAAGACGGACGATGAGGAGCTCTACATGGCGGTTTCTTTCGCACCCTTCGTTTCTTTTGCTTGGTGCTTGGTTTCTTGTTCCGCTCTCGTGTAACACCAGTGAAGCCCGTCGCCAGCGCGTCCGTGAAAGGCGCCACCGCCGACCCCCCCCCTCCCCTTCTCCCTCCTCTGCTCTTTGCTTTGACCCTGCTTTTTGTATTCATTTTATTTCTGAACAACTGACCCGCTGACTGCATCGGTATAGCCTAACAATACCACCCCCGCCAAAAAAAAAAAAAAAATATATATATATATATATAAATAAATACTAATGAATAAATAAAAAAAATATAAAGAACCGGGCCCATTCCATTCCCATTCCATTCCGAGCAAAAGGCATCGAATTCCATTCCCATTCCATTCCCACTTCATTCCGGGGTCGCGAAAATTTGGAATGATTCCGGAATCATTCCAACTCCGGAGTGGCAACTCCGCAACACTGGTTGGAATACAGCTTCCTGAGCTACTCCGCAATATTCTTGTTCTTCTTGACCGTTCTGCTTCTCGTTCTCCAGCTCCGGCAAGCTTTCAATGCCGTCTGAGAGCCTGTGAAGGTCCAGGCTCCGTTACCTGGGTAGATGTTTTCTCTGATGTCTTTGGCTTCGGCTAAAATTGCTCACTGTTCAGCCTACTTAACCGAGGTCTGCGTTGGGTGCTTCTCTGACCAGGTCATCTCCTTCGCAAGGTCAACAAAGGCTGCTGCGCGAGACCCGTCGTCCTTCGCGGCATCCGTGTATCATATTTTCTTACATTAGATGCTCTCCGCAAGCCATTGGACGTGTTTCTTGGCTGCGAAGTTTCTCTGTTTGGCTTTTTGTCCCTTGTCCCTTTTGGCTTGTGATCAGTTATTTCTATATCTTGCCATGGTGGAGAAGCTTTCTCAATCGAGGGCCTACCTTCCGTGGCGTGAGACTAGGGTTTCCAGTAGTCTTCGGCCGTGTTCAGTTTTTTCGAGGAGTTGGAAGCGTGCGATATGTTGTAACTGCTTTGTCCTCTATCTTGTTCATTCCCGCGTATCATTTTAGTTAGCCGAGGGGTCTGTACCTTGGTAGACCCGTTACCACTTTCATGGTTTGATTGTTCAGTCTTTCGATCGGCTTCTACTGAGCCTTGGTGAGGTTCACTCAGTTGCAGCTGTAGAGCGCTGTAGATGCCGTGGTCTAGATTGCTTCTTCGCCCCCCCCCCAACGATTTACTTGTTGTCTTACGAATAAGCTCCATGCCCTGTCCCATACCTTCTTAAGTTCAGGTAGCCATTTTGTACTCCTAGTTGTTTCTTCAAATGTAACTCCAAGGATTTTTATGCTCGGGTGGAATTCTATTTTTTTCTATGAGTCGAAGCTACCAAGTTAAGGAAAAACATTGTAGAAGTACTGACTGTTAAATTATGATGACACGCGAATATAAGAACATGGAAATCCAGTAACAGCGGGGTCTTAGCGATAAAAAATGACCATGAAAAACAAAGTGAGGGAAGAGATGATTATATGTCCAAGCTTGATGGCTGGTTTACACATATGCGTCGGCCGCACCCGCACTCTTTGAAACGACAGCGACCCCCAGTACAATGGGAAAACCGTGGTTTTTGTTCTGAACGGCGAAGACTTTTCCTGGTGACCATGTCTCAATTCTTATCATTCTGTCACTTGGGCCGCCTCAAACACGCCGTCGGAGTCAGACGGACACAGATCAAGGAATCGCCGTTCTTTCTCCGATAGGGCCAGGGACGGAGGACTGATGCATACATTTCCTTTTTTAATAATAATGTGCGCCACGAAGATTTTCTACCTTTTTCCCCCTTGAAATTATTTAAGACTTATGTGCTGTTGAGCAATGGGCAGCATTGGCAGTCCTGAACAAGCACTGCTTGATGTCCCGCAGGTAAAGCCTTCAGGGCTAGGTCATGCTGTCTCGTCGTCTTTTCTCTTCGTCTTAGTCCTTTTCTATTTTCCGCGCTTTACATTTCAGAACTATAAACCAACTAGTCCAGCTATCCACTTTGCTGCGGCCTAGTCACCGGGAAAAGCGTTCGAAATTCAGAACATGAACCACGGCTGTCTTGTTGTCTTCAATCTCGCAGTCGTTTTGGATAGTGTAAGTTCGGTCGACGCAGATGTGTAAGCCAGCCATCAAGCTTCGACCTATACCCCCTCTTTGTTTTTTATCGGTAATCCCTCAATCTCTAAAGCCACTCCATTTTCCTTCAGTTCAGTTTTATTAACTCAAAGGTGCTCAAGAGAGCACTTTCCATGAGGGGGGGGGAGGGGGGAGCAGAATCTAGAATAAATTACACAGCAATAAAAAGATAATCAAAACTAAAAAATAACACTGAACGCACTTCACAAAAATAGTTCACACGTTTCAGATATTCTTTTTTCGTGTTTTCTTTTTTTACAGTTTTGTGAACAATGTGCGTGGGCAGTGAGGTTCAGTCGGCAATGGCAAGAGAAAGTAGAAAGAAGGGTATGATCAAGGCACTTGGAAAATAAGATAGCTTCTGGAGATGTAGGCTGCTAAACACAGATGATGAATAGTAGATACCATGAAAGTCAGTACTGCTATCTCTTTGTCTCACTAACAAACGCCAGTTGTAACTAACGCTGTAGCCTGTCTCCATGTTCTTCCTCCCTTGACTTTGTTCTAATTTTAACGAAATTGAAAGAAACATTCTAATTAAAATGTATTGGCCTGCAGTGTTTTATTAACTATTTTAATTAGTAGCAATGAACAGGTAATCCTAATCACAAACCTGCCCAGCGTCATCGAAAACTTCAAAATATTATATTATTGGACGATCTCAAGCACGTGCAAAACGCGTGAGTGCGCTAAAGTTGCCACTTGTGAGGCAGGCCCCAAGCCGACGATGCGAAAAAGCGAATGATTAAAAATATCATCCGGATATTCGTACAACGTTTCAGTGAAATGCAGACGCACACGGATATAGTAGGGTCCGATAATGTATCTCAGCTATCGCTGTGATTCCATTGTGAATTCATACAGGACTGCTACTTTTTATTTATATTTATCAAGATAATATAAATGCAGATATGGACGAGACTAACCTGCAGGCGGCTATTCCATTATCATACTAAACTACTCTTTAAATGCATATAAAAGGAGTGCATATTCAAACGCTCTTATAAACGTCAGCAGATTTGTGGTGAAAACATATCTAATATTGCCACGCGCGTCGCCGAGCGAGCGCGTGCGTGGCCAAAGGTTGCCGCGCTTGACTGTCGCGCAGACTTGGCGTTCTCGTAAGTTCGAGAACATTCTCGTCTGGTGGAGTTCCGAATGTTCTACGCGCCGAACGTTTTACGCCGAATGTTCCAGAAACCCCCGAGGGTACATAAGGGACTCCGCATAGCGAGCTGGAGTCAGTCTCGCCCCAGCGTTCGATCCTGCTGTTACGCCGATTTCGACGCCCGCGGTGCTCTGTTGTTATCATCTGTTCACTTTTGTTTCGGGCACAATTTCGCCCCATTAGACTTTTAAGTTTCCCCAGTTATTCTGTGTTGCACCTCGTCATTCGTAACATTTTGGTGAAGGTGGTGGGTAAACGCATGTCCGTGCAGCGCACCCCACTGAGGACCCGCAGTGCAAGTCCGACCCGAAGCCCCCGAAGAGCCAACGGAGAGAGGACCGAGACCCGATCAAGCCGCCGCAACCAAGACCTACCCCCGGAATCAGGACTCTTGCCACAGAAGACCAAGCAGACAATGAGGCCGACGGTGGAAAACCAGTCGTCGCAGACCTCGACCGCTCCATCCGTCGTCTTCATGCCTGTCGCCCCACGCAAATCGACGTCATTCCATGGTGAGGCCCATGAGGATATGGAGGACTGGCGTCGGCATTATGAACGCATAGCCCGTCATAACGGTTGGACTACGGAACTGCGCTTCCAAGATCTCTGCTTCTCCCTGGAGAGAACTGCAAGAAACTGGTTCGAGAAACATGAGGATTCGCTGACGTCGTGGGACACCTGCGTCACCGAGCCAAAGTGGACATTCATGAATCAGCATCGTAGGCAGCGGGCCGAAGATCTTCTCCAGTCGAGGTTTCAAGCACCCAAGGAAAGCCTCAGCAGCTTTGTGGAAGATCTTCTGCGGCTGAGTACCCGGCGGTCTTGTCCGCAGCCCTGCGGCAACAGTCGAAGGTTTCGTCGCCGAGGCGACAAACATCGAACGTGCTCTTCAATCACGGGACTCCCACTACCAGCGACTTCTCGGCGTCGCTGCCCTTTCGCCTTCTAGCGGCGACAGCCCGGATCTTTTCGAGATCATCCGGACGTCGTGCGGGAGGAAATCCAAAAGCTTCTACCTGCCGCCGCAAGCCCAGCTTCGCCCTCAATCGCGGTTATTGTCCGGGATGAAAATGTTCAGGCGCTGCAGCTAGAAGTTCTCGTCAGCGCCGGCCCCGAACAATCGAGGCTGAGCTACGGCGCAGCTACCCGGCGACCGCCGCCACTTATTCACCAGCACACTGCGCCACCGTGATGTGATCCTCCCGCTGCGCAGCACGTCCGCCCAGAGCAACCTTCGCCGAGGAAGAAGGGCGTCTGGAGGACGGCGGACCGCCGCCGCTGTGTTACCACTGCGGGGAAGCCGACCATCTGTACCGCCGATGCCCATACCGCCAGCTCGGACTTCGTGGGTTCGCACCAAGCGCCCCCGCCCAAGGAGTGGGGAACGACCGAGGGACATCGAGGAGTTCCTGCGCCGGCCACCATCCCGTGGACAAACTAATCGACGGCGCCAGCAACTTTCTAGCGTGTCATGGACGCCGTGCTGGCAGGACTGAAGTGGCAGTGCTGTCCCGTCTACCTCGACGACGTTGTAGTGGTTTGCCGGCGAATTCGACGAGCACTTGCGACAACTCCGAGCTGGTCTCCAAGCCATACGGACCGCCGGACTCATCCTCAAGCCGTCAAAGTATCGGTTCGCCTATTGCGAACTGAAGTTCCGAAGTCACATGGTTAGTAACGAAAACGTTCGCCCAGACCCAGAGAAGACTCGCGCCGTCGCTGCCTTTCCAGCGCCAACAGACAAGAAGACCGTGCGAAGGTTCCTTGGACTATGTCCTTACTATCGGCGCTTCGTTCGAGATTTTGCAAGAATTTCCGCACCGCTCACAAACCTCACAAAGGGCGCCGAGAAGTTTGAATGGGCCGACGAGCTGAAGCGACGACAGCAGACTCCGCCTCTTCTTTGACATTTTGACCAGGATACGAAAACCGAGATTCACACAGACGCAAGTAACGCAGGGCATGGCGCGGTACTGGTTCAAGTGCAAGAAGGCACCGAGCGCGTCATTGCCTACGCAAGTCGAACATTGTCCAAGGTGAAGAGAAATTACTCCACGACCGAGAAAGAATGACTTGCTGTCGTGTGGACAACCACGAAGTTTCGTCCGTAGTTAGAGACCCTTCCGCGTAGTCACGGACCACCGCTCTCTCTGCTGGCTTGCGAACCTCAAGGACCAGTCAGGAAGCCTCGCTCAATAGAGTGCCCGACTACAAAAGTTCAACATGACCGTGGTCTACAAGCCAGGCCGCAAGCATAGCGACGCCGACTGCCTGTCCAGAGCTCCCGTCGAAACACCTTCCGTCAACAGCGACGACGGTGACAACGAGTGCTTCCTAAGCGCAGTGAACACCGACGACATGACACGAGGTCAACGAGTCGTTCCTGAGCTGCGCGCACGAGTAGAGCACCTGGAAGGGCTCGGGAGTATCATCCCACGTGTGTTCTAACGAGTCCTGTTGACCTTCGCCATTCGACAAGGTGTACTCTACAAAAAGAACTTCGGGGACATCTCGCCGTGGCTGCTGGTAATTCCGACCGACCTTCGGGAGGAGATCTTTGAGGCTTGCCACGACGACCTGACGTCCAGACACCTTGGTTACAGCCGGACACTGGCCCGTATTCGTGAAAAGTATTACTGGCCCAAGCTCCCCAAAACCGTCCATCTATACACACGATCATGCCACGAATGCCAGCGACGCAAGAAACCCCCGACGAGGTCGGCCAGACTCCGGCAGTCAATTCTTCCGCCAACAGCACCCTTCCAGCAGATCGAAACGAATCTACTTGGCTTTTTTCGCCGTCGACGTCGCGAAACCGCTGGATCATCGTCGCCAGAGATTATCTCGCGCGGTACGCCGAAACGAAAGCCCTTCCTTCCGGGACTGCTGTGGAAGTCGCCAAGTTTTTTTATTGAATCCATCGTCCTCCGGCACGGCGAACCCGAAGTCCTGATCTCAGACCGTAAATCCTCGTTCATGGCTCAGCTGACACAAGAAGTCCTTCGTCTCAGCCACACCAGCCATCGGCGCACTACGGCGTACCACCCGCAGTCAAACGGGCTGACGTTCGCAGACATGATCTCCATGTACGCGTTGATGTGGAGCACAAGACATGGGACGAGGTGTTGCTGTAAGTCACATTTGCCTACAACACGGCCGTGCAAGAGACCACCGGGGTGACACCCTTCCAATTGGATCATGGTCGCAAAGTAACGACAATGCTGGACGCGATGTTACCGCACGAACTGGCTGTCGACGGAAGCGACGCAGGTGGTTGCCCAACGGGCAGAAGAGGTCCGTCAGCTCGCCAGACCCCGGAGTCAGGCCCAGCAACGTGTCGACACTGGCCGCTACAACCTTCGTCGTCGGGACGTCCACTTCCAGCCCGGAGACAGAGTGTGGGTGTGGACACCGATCCGCCGCCGTGGTCTCAGTGAAAAACCGCTGAAGCTCTACTTCGGACCCTACAAAGTGCTTCGTTGACTATGGGGATCTGAACTACGAGGTGATGCGCGACGGAACACGCACTTCATCACGCCGCCCTTCACGACCGGAAGTCGTCCAAGTCGTACGCCTCAAGACGTACTATGATGGATAGGACTATCAATGGCGCTTTGTACTACGCTCGATAGGATTGTGTTGTACAAGTCCCCGTAGTTTGCCATTATTTTTGTTTGTTTTGCTGTTTTCCCGGCACGTCGCATCAAGACGATGCGCTTTTAAACGGGGGAGTGACGCCACGCACCTCGCCGAGCGAGAGCGTGCGTGGCCGAATGGTTACCGCGCTTGACTGTCGCGCGGGAGACCTAGGTTCGATTCCAGTCAGCGGAATGTCCTTTTATTTATTTTTTAAACTTGGCGATCTTGTAAGTTGAAACACATTCTCGTCTGATCGAGTTCCGAATGTTCTACGCGCCGAAAGTTCCACGTCGAATGTTCCAGAAACTCACGAGGGTACATAAGGGACTCCGCATGGCGAGCGGAGGCAGTCTCGGCCGAGTGTGAGATCCTGCTGATACGCCGATTTCGACGCCTGCGACGCTCTGTTGTTATCTTCTGTTCACTTTTGTTTTGGGCACAAGTTCGGCCCATCAAACTTTTCATTTTCGTCAGTTATTCATTGTTTCACCTCGTCATTCGTCACAATATATACAAATTATTCGGACGAAATTTGTGATCATCAGTTACTTGGTTGCTCAAGAGGATGAGGCGCCGTATACCGCAAATAATCAGCCGTGTTTTTCAAGTGAACTCAGGTTGGGATTCCTCCTCTTAGCAACAAGATGATGCTCGTGTCACGCACACCGCTGAATCGAACTGTGATGCTCCCGACAGTCTTAATACGTGCTCAAAAGAATTCCGCCGCCCAAATTTAAAAAGAAAACGTTTCGAGGGAGTAAAGCTCACATTTCTGAGATCACAAGATGAGTCGCCCCAAGACATGGGGTCTCGTAACAACACAAAACCTATGAATTATCAGATAAAAGGCAATTAGCAACATCCACCGAGCATCAATTTACCAAAAGAAAGCCCCTGGCAGATCAAGCTTCTTTTTGTGTGGATTGAGCTTGCTATAGGTTATAATATGACGAAGTGTCTGCGAAAATATTCCGAGAGATGTTTAATTTTGTTTGAAACACTGAAGGGCTTTTTTAGGCCCTACAGAACAAAAACAATAATATCGGACACAATACATCACTACATAACGAAAAGGTATACAATACATTATAGTGGTGTGTACGTAAAATATACAGTCTGCGTCAAGAGAAAAAATGCAGCAATGACATTAAATGCTATTAAATACTGACAGTTTTCACAACATTCAGCAAATGCAAGTATTATACAAAAAAGATTAATAATTTTTGAAATATTGCCACGCGCGTCGCCGAGCGAGCGCGTGCGTGGCCGAATGGGTGGTCCGCTTGACAGCCACGCAGAAGGTCCAAATTCAATTCCAGCCAGCGGAATGTCCTTTTATTTATTCTTTCAATTTGGCGCTCTCGTAAGCTCGAGACCATTCTCGTCAGATCGAGTTCCGGATGTTCTACTAGCCGAAAGTTCTACGCCGAATGTTCCAGAAGCCCACGAGGGTACATAAGGGACTTCGAATGGCGAGCGGAGTCAGTCTCGCCTGAGAATCCTGCTGTTACGCCGCCATTGACGCCCGCGAAGCTCTACCGTTATCTTCTGTTTCCTTTTTGTTCTGGGCACATGTCCGCCCCAGTAAACGTTTAGTTTCTTCAGTTATCATCGCCTCGTCAATTGTCATTCGTGACAATATCCCACGTGACAAATAAATGACACTGTGGTTAATTAATTTTCAGGAAATACTTAGTCAAGCCATCCACGAGCAACCGAGTTTTAGAAAATCTGATTAATTCTTGTGGCAATAAATTCCCGTGTTTAATGCTATGAGCGAGAAAGAATATTGGAATTTATCAATATTGTTGATATACGGTCTGATCATCTTAGTATAGTTAGTTTAATTAGAGTGACTATACTCGTTTTTAAATATCATCGCAGTCCAATTCATGGGGACCTTAATGAAGTTGAAGAGTAAGTAAGCTTTAAGCACTATTTCTTTAGTCTGAAACCAAGAGTTTGACATTCCAATGGCTCCAGGCTCATTGGTCATGCGCTATCATGAACCAACTAGCTCAGCTCCAAGCCGTAGGCGCGCCTATATTTTGAAAAGATAAATCGCATTCTCTGAATTTTCTGGATGCAGTATGATAGATTTAGTTGTTGAGGGCCTAAATCAAGGCTCGCGCGTTTTAGTGTAGGTCAAGTTAAATACGTATGGAGGATTCTAGCACTGTTTTGTGTTTCTTAGCTGTCTCCTCAAAAGCCCAGCTTTCGGTGAATGGTATTGCAAATGTAATTAAGATGTGCGTCCCGCTTTAAGTCACGTGTTATTTAAATTCCTAGCCTAGTGAGAAAGCCATTTGTACGAGAAATTTCTTGTGTTCAATAAACATATATGAATCTACAAGATATATAACAACATATAAGAACGATAGAAGAACTATATATGATATATAAGAACATTCTTATATGGTTGTTATATCAAATCAAATGAGTTTATTTCCACCTAAAAATACAGATGGAGGGGCTGTGGAAACAAAGCTGAGCTTAGCAGCTCGACGAGCCCACAGTCCTTGTATTAATGGCAACTAAGCTGCACTACGGTGGGAAGAATGAACATGCATAAAATGATAATGACAACAAAAACGCAAAGATATCTCGGCATACAAAACAAAAATCATACTCCCATGGTTACAGACATTGCACGGAGTTCACTGTACTTACAGGCGAATAAATCAAAATGCATAAGCTGATAAGCGTTTAATAATGACAAAAGTGTATAACACAGGCATTCTTTTCTGTTGTTTAAACGAGGTGTAGGTACTACCCGATTCTCTCCATGTCTTGTAGTATAGTTTAATTCTCTTATTTGTAGTTGTTCCAGATTACGTATATTATTTATATTCCTCTGTGTTTCCAATTTATACCGTACACTCAATCGATATTTACATAGGTTGTAGCTGGAATCACGTGGGAACGATAAAAAGTTTGCACATGACGCTCTGTAGGACGCGTTGTAAATATGTCGAAGACATTTTTTTGTACCAAATAAACACGTTGAAAGTTTGAAAATGTGGTTGTCCCCCACACTAGTTGACAGTAATTCAAATGGGAAATAAAGAGTGAATTATACAGACGTAACTTGATTCTTGTGTGAAGAAGGTATCTAACACGACCTATTACTCGAGTTATCTCGGCTATTTTGCCTACTAAATAGTTTATATGACTATCCCATGACATATTTGCGGAGAACACGACACCGAGACATGTAAAGTGCTCCACAATTTTTATTGGACAGGAATTCAGAAAAAAATATCTCTATGTACGGGAATTGGAGTATTATTCAATCTAGATATTACCGCTTTTGTTTTTATTTCATTTATTTGCATGGAATTAGATTTTGACCAGTTCTTCAGCGCATTCAATGTGTGATTTCATGTATCTACCAATTCATGAATATCAGTGCAGGTTAAGACATACTGTTGGCATCAGCGTAGATAATGAGTTTGGCTCTAGGGTTAATTTTTGCAATATCATTAAGATAAATATTAAATAGCAGTGGCCCTAATATACTACCTTGTGGTACACCACAAGTCACGGATAGAGCCTTAGCAGACATGTTGTTTATGTGAACAACCTGTTTTCGGTTTGATAAATAGGATTTGAAAAGTAACAAAACCAGTCCACAAATACCAGAGTAACTAAGTTTCCCCAGCGGAATATGATGACTCACTAAATCAAAGGCCTTAGAGAAATTCACAAATACACCACCTACAATCGCTTTGTTTTCACATTGTGTAAGAATATATTCTCTTTGTTAGAGTAACGCCAACTTCGTTGATTTGTTTTTACGAAAACCAAATTGTTGAGAAGTTAACAAGTTACATTTATCGAGAAAGTTTGAGAGCCTTGAATGCAAAATCTTTTTCAAATATCTTTGAGAAAACAGGTAGAATAGAAACTGGCCTATAATTTCCTAAATTGTTTCGATCCCCTTTTTATAGAGAACCGTAACTCTCGCAACTTGCATATACACTGGAAAAACTGCGTCAACAAAACATAGATTAAAGAATGAGTAAGAATAGGCGCAATAATACCAGCTACATGCTTCACCGGTCGTATCTGAAATCCATCAATATCAGAACTACTGCTGTTCTAATATATCTTATATAACTCTTACATAGTTCTTATATGGTTTTATATGTTTTATATATCTTATATGATTCATATGTTTTTATTGGACACAGAAATTTGTCATACAAATGAAATTTTTCAATAGTGAGGCGTTTAACATCGTCTGCTTTTATTAAGGGGGTGGAACAAATCTCGTACGGAAATTCAGGAACTTCTTTCTAAAGGGTTATTGTAATTGCTACCGATTTCTGGTGGTTAACATTTATTCCTTATTCCAGCTCCATTTCGATAAAGAATTTAATCACGATTTCAAAATATTGTATTGTTCTGCTCGGACACTTTTCAATACCTAACGCAGTCGTCCGCAAAGTGTGACCTTTACTGATGAATGAACATTTACGCCTTTGTCATTCACATAGATAGAGACAACAAGTGTCGAAGCACTGAACATTGTGCCTCCCCAGCATATGCGTCGACTGAAGTTCAGCACTGTCCAGAAACTTCAACAAACTGCTCGCGCGCACTCCGATAGGCCCTTATCGAGGGTACAAGTTTGGTATTAATACCGGTAGCGTAAAGATAACAGATTAGCTAACGGTGAGCCACCATATCGAATACTTTCTAGAAAAAACAAACTAAAGCATGCGCTTCACCTATGTTTTTAATCATCTCATCAAGATCACACGATATCACACCTTGTTGCGAAACCGTAGAAACATGAGCTCTAAATCCATGTTGATTAGAAAAAAGTGGTTATTTTCTTTTATGTAAATCTTGATGTGTTACGTATTATGTTCGAATAGTTTACAGCTCATGGAGATAAGTGAAATAGGTCTACAGTCTTTCAGCTGCAACTTGTTTCGAGTTTTAGGTATTGTAATGACTTTAGGTCGTGGCCACTCTGTTGGCACTTGACAGCGCAGAAGAGGTACTCTAAGATTCGAAAGCGCCAGAAAACAAGGACAACAGAAGGAATAGACGAAACGATGCGCTACTTTCAACTAAATTTTTATTCGGAAAAACAAACATATATATATACACACCCAAACAACCATTTGCCTGTAATCAAACTTCTTGTGAGATGAATTCAAATTCCTTATCTGATAAAAAGGACTGAGGAAGCGCTGATACATGCATCGCCCTTCACCCTGATGCTAAAAGCCTCGAAGATTTCTTTTCTGTTCTTGTTTTATATCGTCCCAAAATTTGCGTTTCATCGAGGGCAGGAGAACATGGGCACCGATCACAATGAACAGCCAAGTTTCCTGAGGGTGACCGCCTAACAGAAAGGTCATGGTCACGTATGTAGGGCAGACGGGGAGGTGCGTCAACGAGAGGGCCAGGGAGCCCTTAGCTAACATACCTTTCAAGCAAGAAATGCAGCTTCCCGGAAAGTCGCGACAGACCAAAATGTCTCTAAAGCGTTTACTCCAATACGGGCGCAGGCAGCTGTAGACTAAAGCGATGAGACCAAATAAAGACAAACAAAGTTTTCTGTCGCAAAACTATTTCAAGGTACAATGCCGCTGCGTTAATATCTGACATGTACGGTGGCTCAACTAATAAAACCGAGCAGGGGTCCAAATGCGCTTCAGGGGATGGGCGCGATTCTACAGGGACGGGCACTTCGACCCCGACGCACACATAGCCATAGCCCCAGCAGTGTCGACAGACTTCGGAGCTCGAGAAGTAGAGCGCCTCTTCTTTGCATCTTCAGTGACGGCCGAGCTGGCAGTGCTGCGCCGGGCATTGTCCTTGACTGAAGTAAAGAGTCCACCTAAGCGCCTAGTAATCCAGAGGGACTAGAAGGTAGCCGACCCAGCTCGCCAAACTAGACCTTGCACCACCGTTCGCCAGAGCGGTGGCAAATGGGGCGAGCATATTACAACGCCAAGAATGGAAACTGGCCTTCCAGTGGCTGCCGGCTCACTGCGGCACTGGAGGGAATGAGGACGCGGATCTCCTGGCGGCTTCGGTCGAGGGCGACGGCGATTGCCCTACCTCCAGCATGGCTGCGTTCTCGGACGCACGACTCCTGGTGAGGAGGGCCACCCGTGTGCGCCACCCAGAGCTGGAAAACGGCCCCATGACGCCCAGACCCCTGAAGAACCTGCCGAGGAAAGTTGCCGCAGCAGTGCACAGACTTTGCACAAACAGCGCCTTCACCCCAGTTCACATGGCCGGCTGGAACGCCGACGGAGGGAGCCGTTGCCTGCGCTGTGGTGAAAAAAATGCGGATGACACGCACATCGTCTTGTGGTGTGACCACTTGTCCCAGGGGCAAGCGGAACTCAGGCGAAAGCACACTGCCCTGGAGGAACTACAAACTCCTTGGAGGACGTCGTAGGCCGCGAGGCCCATCAGCCTCAGCGTCGCTCAGGGCCATGGCATATTTTCTCCCGCGAGCACTGCAGCAACAGCGAAGCAAAACAAAGACCTTCCCCCAGACCATTGCGGTTGGGACGCTTGAATGCCAAGACGACTTTACATCTCAGGGCGTTATCGCAGTCGTTCGCTGATAAAACCCGACTAGTTCACCTCTCAGGGACCGCGAATTCCTGAGGCCATCGTCACTAACGCAGCCGCCCTCTCTCCAGGAGAAAAGGGCGATAGTGCGACATTCGCTGTGGCCGCCTGTTACAAAATAGCCAAGCAGCTTCCCCGACGCATATATCCTGAATTGTCGCGTGATCTCTCCCACACACCCCTTGACGATTTCGATTGATGCTTTCGTTTCACGGAAAGGATTGGGACAGAACCCAGAACACGAAAACAAAACTCTCTAGCGTGAGGAATTATTCCGCGAAGGCACGTTTGAAAGCCATAATATTATGCCTGCAACTTGTCAATAAGTGCCATTTTCAACACGCTGTTTCTAAAGTCACAATCACGCGCTGTTAGGTCGTGGTTTTGTAAACACTGCAACGCTGTAGATGCGCAGAAGCTGGTAGCAAAAGCAAGACGAAGTCAGCAATACCTACGAGCCCTCTATAGTCTGCTCGTCTTCGCATGTGGCATGAATTTCGGAGCGGCTTTGATTACTACGTTGCAGGGCGCGTGGATCGGCCGCTAAGTGGCTAACTTGCGCCGTAGAGTTCTTGGTGCGAGGTTCAATAATACCGGCTCGAAAGACTTAGATCTGTCTCTGAAAGGGGCGGCAATGTGTAGGCATCACTTGCACTCACCGAGTCTCGATCGAAGCAATATTCGCTTCCTACTGGGTCTGCAGGATGGAGCAATGACCACAGCGACAAATGTTTTCGCACTCGCGACACCGATGCGGACTACCAGTGAACACGGCACGTTTACACACTCCCGTCTTTGGATAATTTATTTTAGGGACTTGCGATAAAATTTAAAGGGTCACAGAGACCCTTTAAATCGACCCTGAAAGGCCACACACACCTTTAAGAACGATCCTGGAGGGACGCACACCTCTAAAAATTATCCTATATGACTCCACATACCCTCTAGTGGAGGCTGGTGGGCAAATTAGAATTTTCAGGATATCCTAATAGGCCTCTCAGACCCTCCCAGAAAACCCAAGTTAGGCCTCACATTTTTACAGCGGAGCTGTTAAGGGCAAGTTTCCCCAGGATCGTGTCCCCGCAAAGAAATGTCGACACAAAACTCTAGTTTCCGCCGTCGCTCATAGATGGCGGTAGCTGTCCAGAGTGTTGTGTTTGGCGGTTGTCCGCTTGCCGCCGTCACTCATAGATGGCGCAACCTTTCAAGCCTTTCCACTCTGGCTTGCCGACTTGCGGCCGGCCATTACTTCGTTCCCACCATAGTACAGCTTCGCTGGTCTTCCTTCTTCACCAAAGTAGAAAGGCTAAAATCTTTTTTATTAATAGGGCTGATTTGTGGTCTGGCACTACTTCTAGAACTTCAATACAAGCGGTTGGTTTACGGTAAACGGCACCTACGAAAAACTGAGTTGGACTGAAACTTATCTTGCACCACACGGACTCTGTGTCCGGAAGCTCGTCAAAACAATATATTCAATTCCTTTCTTAATTACAATTACCTCTCCCCCTTGATTACCTTTTCCTGCGTATAATTGAATTTAATGGTCCTGAATCGCTTAATTCAGGATGAATCCCCGTATCGGTTATTATGAGCACACGTGGATCATAAGAATACAGTATATGTTCTAGTTTTTCGATTTTATTAGCAATATTAAGGGTTTCCAGTTTTATAGGCTTGAGTTCTTCGGTTATGTCTTTCTGAAGTTGCCAGGCAGTGGTACTGGTTTCTTGCTCATCTCATCCCGAAGTGAAAACGCGACCAGATTCGACTCTTTTATTTTACACTTCATCCTAGATATGCCACTCATCGTCTACCTTCAGCTTGTTGTACACGAGTGTTAGTTTATTTGTGTGGATTATGTTGTGTTTAGCACCCTTCCACAAATATTTTCGGGGTTTGACGGGTAGCGAAGGAAAAGTCTTTCGATATTGAAAGGCTGCGACCCTTAAGCTTACTGCAATCGCTAAATATATATTTTTCGCTGAAGTCATAAAACTTGACTACGAGAGGGCGATTCCTTTCTTTAATCTATTGCCCAATTTGACGGATTCGTTCCATCGTTCTAACAGCAACGCCAAGCATATCTAGAAAAACCATTTTGACAACATTTTGATCAATATCTTTAGTGATCTAATTTGCTTCCTCCTGTACCACGAAAATCTATCTTCTAAAGGTCCAGTTCTTCGTTCCAAATTTTGAACATGAGTTTGAGATTCCGAGACTTTTCGGTCACGAGCATCAACCTTTTCAGCCACGGCGTTTATTTTAGGCACTCTGACTTCAATGGCCGCTAGTCTAGTGTGCATTACAGTCATTGTAGCTTCCGCACGGGATTGCATCCTCCTGATTTCGTTTATGCAGTCAGAAAGGGTGCTTTGCAAAGCTTGGGTGGTTTCACACAGCTCAGGGTTTTTGAGATAAGGGTGTGTTTCAAGGTCCACACTCAATAATGAAAACATTTGTAGCATGTGCGCACATCTTTTTAAAGAGACGAAGTAACACTTGAGGGCGTGGCACGCACATCAAGAAGTAATTGCTGCTTATTTTACCAGAAGACAAGGAATGACCACTAACCTGTACAATAAAGATGATCGGATAAGACTCCCGCACCTTGACAATCCTGCCAAGCCCAATCAAGTTTCTTTGGGTTGCGCTGTCTTTTATAACCGGCGCTTTGAGTGATCATGTCCAATCGGAGGCGATGACTGGTTGGCGATGGACTGTGGGTTGCGTCCTTTTCCGGAAAGATGTAGATTGTGTCTCGGGGGCTGACGTGGCCTGAAACTCTGAGCAGTAACTACTTTTTAGTGCTCTCATTTGCTTCCTCATGTACACCGAAATTGGCAAGGTTGTTCCTTTTGCCTTTATCTTCTGAGGTTCCAATTCTTTGCTCCAACTTTTGCGCATGAATGTGCAGTTCCTAGGCTTTTTGGTCACAAGCCGAAGACGAACAGATTAAACATCCATATCTCCAGGTTTGTGTCAAGCCCAAGTCGTGTGCAGATGAGAAAACCGAGCAGATCAGGGTGAATAACAATATTTTTTAACAATGAAATCATAGCTTCAGACATTAAAGAAAGCCGGATCATTGTGGTCTTACTGTTGCACAGTGGACTCAATAAGTAGTGCTGCGTGCATTTGGTATACACCAATTTGCTACGAAAAGAAAGACCCAAAGTGGTTTTCATCAAAATCGAAAAATAAAGGTCCGAATTGGAGCTAAATAAGAATAAAAACATAAGATTTACGGAGTTTCTATGTCGATCTTTTGTTATGACCGGGTAAACAGCCCGCGCTGAACTGTTTCAATGCGGAATTGGACAGTGAAGACAGTTTGAATAAAAATACTAAAATACATTTATAATAGCGCGCGATCTGTATCTGAAATGCATTTAAAACATAAAAAATTATTTAGAATTACAAATCCAGGAATAGGCCTTCAGGAGCAGAAACACAATTACTCCAGAACATTTCTTTAAAAACACTGTTCAATGAATTCTCATACTAGGAGAACTGGTTCGGTGCACCCGCTAGTGTATACAAAACAAAAAGGGAGATACAGCCTAAAGAAAGGGTGTAACACTTACCCCTTAACCTTTTGATGCCCAAAACTACTTGAAATACTGGAGACCTAGAAATTCGATGTGGTTTTACAACACACAAAATACCAAAAACCTAATCTCAGAAGAAAGCAAAAACGTTTTTTTGTTGTAATTATGTGTTTTTAAATGTTGATTGTGAGCAACATTGGACGATTTGCAGCATTATTTTACATCCAATAACTGGAAGCGGTTACGACCTTAAAGAAGGCACAGGCGCACTTCCCATTGCACACAGTAGAGACATTTGTAACGAGATTTCATATATTTGCGCCTGGTTTTCTTCTCAAAGTTTCAAGGTATGTGGTGCATGCCCATCACACCTTACACCTCCTGCCGGTTTTGGCTTTAAAGGACAAGTGACCTGTTTTGAAGATGCAATTCGGTTCTTTACTGCTATCCGCAGGTATCCTCGCCCTTGCGGCAGGGGGCGCTAAATGTATTGAGGCGGGAATGGCGTGGGATAAATTATATAATTCTTTAGTTGTTGCTCCTGAGCAATACTGGGCATAAAAATTAAGGGGGTAACAGACGTGGCTTAGGGGTAACTATACACTGTCTGGGAGGTAACTTTTGGCACTTTTGGAGGTACATGCGAAATGGTCTATTTTTATCTCCTTTTGGTGATAACTTCAGCCTGGTTGGGGGTAACAATGCACGTCTTGATGGTCTGTTGCCTCCTTTTCGCAGTAACACTGCACGTTTTGAGGGTCTAATTTTTCCTCCTTTTGGGGGCAACTTTTATTCGGTCTGGGGTAACACTGCATGTTTTAAGGCTGTTTTACCTCATTTTGAGGTAGAAGTTACACTGGTGTTCTGCACCACTTCCTAATGCAGAACCTCCACCCCTTCTGAAGTGGAAGTTCTACAATTCTATGTGGTGACGTGTTGTTTCGAGACAACCTGCCAACACAGAAAAAAACCTAGCACATGTGTTTTCATTAGTGCTTCAGTGAAATAAAATACAGCAATTGTATTGCAAGTTACGCTTGGGAGGTGGTATCTCACAATTGTGCTCCACTCCAAAAGCAGTAATAAAATAACATCATCGAAGGTGATGACAGTACTTACTATGGGCGTGAAGGACGATGTGTTTTTATCGTCAGTCACAAATACAGCACATCACCACTCAAAACAATCACAAATAAAATATAAACCTGGAAGATTTCGAAATTGAAGGAAAAGGCATATAACACGAGAAATTAGTAAGATACGACAGGCTGCATAACATGTTTTTGCAAGAAACCCTGTACGCCAAAGCAAAACAAAACAGTGCATGGCTAGCAGTGACTTCATCCTCATATGACCAGAAGTAACTTCATCTCCAACTGTAAAAGACACAGAACATACAAATAACTATCGACCAGCAGAACATCAGGTACTGGGAACAAACACTTCCAACTTTTAAAGCTTTATGAAAGTCATGGAAACTTCATGGCTGTATAAAAATTATGAGCTTAAAAATATCACGTTACATACCAGGAACAACAGCGCCTTCAAGCAGCTAGTGAGAAAAAAAAACGAAATACACCCCACAACTCATTTATATAAGAATCGTATTCTTACATGTGCTTCGATCAACTACTACTCTAACGTAGCATTATGTTGGGAATCGTTACAACAACCATCTCATGTTTTAAAATTAAAAACAAAACTTCTAATTGTGTACTTCTCTAATTTAGGATTACTGGAGTTTGTCACTAAACCATCTCGTATTTTACCCTTGCAAGGACAAATCACTGTGTACATGAACACACAACCCTCAAACGCTTTCAGGCACCGAGAATGAAGTAGACTGACATAAATTAAATATGCCGATGCTGCACCGATCACAAAGCAGTGACATTGGAAGTTACAAAAAGTTGACAAAAAAGCAATATATCATGGCGCTTCTGTAACTTTCGAAATCAATCATCCTGCCTTATGTCAATCAAAAAGACAACAACATTAAATAGACTACATACAAGTTCCTTAACCTGCATAAAAAAGGCATTTAAAAGGAAATTATGTTTGAGTCTTCTTTAGGTTTGAAAACAATGCGGTGCAGATGACTCGGAATTGTGAGAGTTTCAGACCAATTAAGCACTCGAGCGCAAGGAATGTGCGCCTGAACTTGTGATGGTACTCAAAGTTAAAGGTGAAGTAGAGGCAGAATGCAAACCGGACTGTTTCAGCAGCTGACGCGGCTTCGAAGTGTCTCGCCTCCCCTGTCAGATAGATGGGCACCTAAGGATCAAGCTTGCTCAACCTGACAGCCGCCGGGTAGATTTCACTGCCTACCTGGAACCAAAGAAATGAGGCAATCATGTGATATAAAATTGAAACCTAGTGTCCCCAATTTAAAGATACCGTGAAGAAATATTTCGCTTTCCTAAGAGGCGTTTAGAGCATTTGATGGTCCAGTGATGCCAACTTTGACCAGAACCAGCAATATTCAGCAGGCGTGACTAGTTCACCTTGAACTGCTGATTAACTACACCATTGACTAAACTAATCACATGCCGGGCGGTAATCGTAGACCGAAAGGTCCACAGTATTGAAAATAAATAAATAAAGTAAGCACTTTATATTAACCGACCATGTTTAAATTTGTCACCTCGATTTACTTAGGTGACTAACAAACCTTGGCCGAGAGGTACAACTACTGTAGCAGGTGAGTAGCAACTCAGCACCACAGCCGACTCCCATAACCGCCAGCACTAACTGCCGAATGCCGAATTTCGGCAAATATATAAATTTCTTTGCCGAAGTGATTCGCCACAATAAAATTTAACGTGTGTTTTATTTAGACAGAAAAACAGCACGCAAGAGCGAGGAGAATAAGAAATTGGCTACAGAAAAGACTATTGTTGGTTGTGTATGAATTGCGGTAGATATTCGTCCTGTTAACCTCCTTCTTTTGTTACAAAGCCATGGAGGACATCAAGGACGGCGTCTAGGACGATGTCGAGGACGACGTCCTAGAGGACGACGTTGAGAATGGCGTCAAGGGCTACCTAAAGGACTACCCCTACGACAACTTCTAGGGCCTAGAGCCCTAGAGGGTGACGTGGGATCACGTGACGTCAATTGTTTCGCTAAATTTACCGGCGAAACTGAATTGGTTTGTTGGTCCCGTGACGTCAGTTCACGTGACATCGAATTTCCCGCTAAATTTAGCGAGGAAACTGAATGGGTGCATAGGGCATGTGACGTCAAATTTTTCTCTGATTTTAGCGGGGAGAGAGCGCATTAGGAGGCAAGAAAGGTTCCCAAAATCGGAGGAAGGAGGATGGGGGAGGGGTAGTAAAATAATGCACAAAATGAACACACCAAAATAGACACACGCAAGCGCCGTGTAAGTCTCACTCTAATGGCTTTACTCTAAGTATACCCTCAATTTTCTCTCGGAAACGCACGAACACCATACACACAAGAAAAATATAAAAAATCAAGAGCCCGGTTTCAAGTGCTCAAATGCGAACAGGAAAATTAAAATAAAATATCAGAACTACTCTTACCTGCAGGAAACAGTGTTAAGAACTGCCGTAAAGTTGACATTTGGGCTAGTTGGTAGTCTAACATATTGAGGTATTTAGCGCACAAGGTAGGAGAAGAAGGACAGGATAGAAAAGAGCGCTCTTTTCTGTCCTGTCCTTCTTCTCTCTACCTTGTGCGCTAAATACCTCAATATGTTATTTTAGAACTGCCACGTGATGAGTCCAAGGTTGTAGTAACAACAGCATTAGGTGGTGGTTCTCAGTAGACATCCAGGACTCTCGACAAAATAAAACCTTAAACGTTGACTCAGAATAGAAGAAATGCACTCAATCAACTATAAGTAATGCATGCATTAACCATCGAACTTCGCGCGCTCAATAATCAGACTTTTAAAAATATGTGATCACACGCAAAGACGATGCCAAGACAACAAACTTATTGATAGTCTGGCTGCCGGCAATAACTTAATTACCTTATTCTGTAGTATGATACTATTGCTGTTTGTGAAGCGCACGAATAATGAACTCAGACATTTATATCCAGCATTTCAAGGTAACGTGGCGTTTTACCAAAGTATTTTTTGAACCTTGTTAAATTATAAAAAAAACCTTGATGTTAAAAATCAGTGTTTGACATTGATTTTCACAAATATCAACGACGTTGGGAGCCCAATACGGCGGTTGGCCGGTACCGCCAGTCAAGGCCTGACCGGCTCCTCGCTGCGAAAAGATACGAACCTTTTCGATTTTCAACGATTTAATCAGATCCTCAATCTGACGTCGCACGCGACGCCCCAATGGCCCCGAAAAGAGGAAACCCCTTACCGCCTCCCGCCCTAAGCGTAAGCGACCCCCGATACACAAGGCGTCTTCAAGCTCGGCTCCAAATGTCGCAGCCGCAGCCCTTCACCCTGCTCCACCCGCACACATATACGCCAGGAAAAGCTCCTGGCTACGCAACTACTTGGTTCACCAATGTGAATCTTTTAAATATGCGCTAGTGCACGCAAGAGTCATTATAGTTTTTGCTACTTATCAACTTCGATTCTCCAAATCATGTCTGCGTTCGCGTCAAACATTGATTGCATTGAACGCTCGACGGTTTCAAACGTGCAAGCAGCTCAGCCAACCCTTTGTTTAGGGAACACGGGGATTGCCTTCCCGGGGTCATCATAACCGAAGCCAACTATCACCCGGGAAGAACATTTTCATACCTGCATAGGGAGCACAGGACTGAGATGTTCGACTGAAGTCAATGTATCGCTTTCGGCGACTTCGTAATATGAGATTGAGCCGAACGAAAACAATGAAGAACGGTCCTGCGCTGGTACGCATTATTTGAAACATTCGAGCACTATACTCCGTTCCAGCTTACGCCCGAGCGAAGCCAAAGCTACGTGCGGCCGGGACCAATCATAGGCCGAGCGACGTCGCTTGCACTTCCCGTACAATTCCGCGAGTCGCCCGCGCCACTCGCGCCACACGCGCCGAAAAATCGAATGAAAAGTTTTCGTCTGGTAAAATGTGTTCTCTCGTGGTCATGAAATTAACCAGTTCGGTATGATTTCAATATGTATCAGCACCTCTGAAGGGCGGTCGACGATCGATTGATGCTCTCTTAGGTTGTTTAGATTTGCGGGGACTCGTTCCCACCAGGACGTCTTGGTGTCCACTTTGTTCTACGAACAGGAAGTGCCCTTGTTTTACTGCGCGTTCGGCAAATCTATATACTAGCCTGGAATCCTTTATCTTTTCCATTGTATTTGTGGAAGCGTGTAACATACCGGAGGGTTGTTCACCACCTCGACGTAAGGTAAGAGATTTCACTCGCGGGGGCGAACAATTTTGCCTTTGGCGTTGAGTCAAGAATATTTGTGTTATATCTCAAATTACAGCAGTTTCTTACTACCTCCTCGAAGGCTCTGGTAATCTATATCGTGCAGTGCTGCGGAAAGGGCAACCCCATTTCATTTTAAACATTTAGAAAGTGGAGACACATAAGGGACGATACAGACAGGACAATCTTTCAACTTCAGTTGAAAGACGTCCCTTATGTGTCTCCACTTTCTAAATGTATAAAAAGCACCAACACGCTCAAATAGTACAAGTTTAAACCCATTTCATTCCAACTGCGTTCCGGGAATTATAGTTTCCGACAGCTTCATTCCTTTCAACTCCTTGGAATAGAGACACTGTGCCCATTCCCACTCCTGGAATGGCTGAACTCCACCATTCCATTCCTTTAATTCCTAAACGTGAAAAAATGGCGATTGATAGTCACATTGTGTTACTTAAAAAAAGTTGCATAAAGCTGCGAACGTTATCAAACGCCAAGACGACTTCAAAAGTATGCAAAAGCATCCTCAAAGCACTCATTCTGCTAAGCCGAAGAGCGGTCGCACATAGCGCACCGGGAAACTTCCTGTCCCTGCAGAAATCGATCGCGCGATCAAGCGTAAAAGGCTTGTGAGTCCCAACAAGAATCATACATAGAACCACCCATTTTCTTCGCAAACGGATCTTGTATACCGTCTACAGGTACATGGATAGCGTTTTGTTAGTTTCATAACGCCTTATAAATGTCTAGTTTGTGCGTAGTGCAAGAAGAAGCTATCTTGCACTCTGCTTCGAATACTTCGCGACAGCACCGCTACTGTGCTGTTAGAAGCGACGCCGCCTATACCTGCCCCAAATCTCCGTGCACCGCGGCAAGAACAAAAAACCACTGACGATATTGCCACGCGTCGTGCTGTGTCAAGTCGCGAGCTGCGTAATGTTATCTATCCTCCTTTACGCGCGCGCCATGAGTGCGCGCTTTTCGTTCATACGCTTATCGAGACGCTACTCTCGAAACAGCACGTTGTTATCCGAAGATTCTAGACAGTTCGATGAGCGGGTAAAAAGATAGCTGCCGGCCGACCGCTATTATTATTATTCTCTTCGCCGGCTACCGCCCACGCTCGCCTCCCGCCGGTCTTTCTTTTCGGAGGGCACAAGTTCGCCCAATAAACCCTTCGTTTATACTCCTTCAAGTTGTCCGAGTGACTTCGCCACGTGACAACTGGTGGAGGTGCGGGGTAAAGGCACCTTCCATGCACCGCACCCTCCTGGAAGCCGCGACTCTAGCCCAAAGCGCGCCCCTCCCATCGATATCAGCCCGGTGCACCGGGGTAGCCGCCGGCAGCAGGGCCTGGTCCCGGAGTTCGGACGCCTCCCGGATCCAACGAGAACGCGGGCCAAGTCGGCGGACAGCATCATGCAGGCACCCGCAACCCCAGCGCCAATTGTGCTACAGCAGCCGAGGGAGCCTCCACTCTTCCGCGGGTCGCCATGTGAAGATCCCGAGGACTGGCTGGAAACATTTGAACGTGTCGCCCAGTTCAACAGGTGGGATAACGAAGCCAAGTTGCGGAATGTCTTCTTTTCCCTTGAAGAGGCGGCGCGCACGTGGCTTGAAAACCGCGAGAGCTCCTTTGCGACGTGGGAAGCCTTCAAGTCCCAGTTTCTTCAAGCATTCACCACGGTTCTGCGGAAAGAACGGGCAGAGCTACTCCTTCAAGTGCGCGTGCAACACCCCAATGAGCGTGTGATCGTCTTCGTTGAGGAGATGACCCGATTGTTTCGACGTGCCGACCCCAACATGCCCGAGGACAAGAAATTACGATATTTAATGAAGGGCGTAAAAGAAAACCTGTTCGCGGGATTGGTCCGGAATCCCCCAACCACCATCGCAAATTTTGTCGCCGAAGCCAGCACGATGGAGAAAACCCTTGACACGCGTGCAAGGCAGTACGAACGTCCTACACAAGTACTGGCGACGAACTACACCAACGTGAGCACCATCAGCCCTGCAGCCTTGCGGGATACCATGCGGGAGGTGGTACGCGAGGAGCTACAAAAACTTCTTCCGCAAGTGGCCCATCCTCAGGTGTCTTCCCTCACCGATATGATCCGGGAAGAAGTGCAGCAGGCATTGGGTACGTCGACGCCGCCGGTATCGCAGTCACAGCCGAATGTTGCAACCTACACCCCTGATCCGAGAAGCCCGCCGAGCCCTCGTCGAGAGCCATTCACGCCTGCATTTCGTCGCCCACCGCAGGCCAATCACCACCCCGCCGTCGTACAACACCCTGGACCAAGGAAAACAGACGTCTGGAGAACTGTTGATCGCCGCCCACTCTGCTATCACTGTGGCGAAGCCGGACACGTTTACCGCCGCTGCCCGTACATACAGCTAGGCCTCCGTGGCTTTCCCGCCGATGCTCCTCGACCACAGCCTGGTCAAAGACCCCGAGACATCGAGGACTATTTGGCCCGGTCTGAACGCACACCCAGGCGCCTCTCCCGATCGCCCTCGCCACGCCCATCTGCCTCACCAAACCGTCGTCCGTACGCCGGAACTGAGCGAGGGAGGTCGCCAAGCCCCCGCAGGGGAAACTGAAGACAGCAACCTCTGGAGGTGGGGCTGCTGAATGTCGAAGAACCGAAGACGCTCCAACGACGCAACGACGCAGCCGTGACCGGACGTCCCGACGCAGCTACGACGCGACGGGCCGACGACATCGCAAGATGACAACCCCCACGGCCGACTTACAAGTATCGATCGACGGACACGACGTAACCGCCCTCGTGGACACAGGCGCCGATTATTCTGTCATCAGCCGACGTCTCGCGACTCAGTTGAAGAAGGTTACGACAGAATGGAACGGTCCACTCATTCGCACAGCCGGAGGCCACCTAGTATCGCCGAGCGGAAGGTGCACGTCAAGGGTTACAATACGCGGACATACGTACCTCACGACGTTCGTCATCCTAGAACAGTGCTCCCGCGATCTCATACTAGGAATGGACTTCTTGACCGATTACGGCGCCATAATTGACCTACCGTCCAAGTCTGTCAGCTTTTCCACGGACCATGCCCTACCGTCGGACAAGAAATCTGAACACCGCTCCACACTCAGGCTTCTCGAAGAGCACGTAACCCTGCCGCCGTATTCCAGTCGGCTAATCGCTGTTGGAACCGACTCGTCCGATGATATCGAGGGAGTTGCAGAAGGCAACCGAAGTCTGTTCCTTGACAGAGGGATATCCGTTGCCAGAGGCGTCGTCCAGCTTCACAAAGGACAGGCACACGTCTTACTCACTAACTTCAGCCCGGAGTTTCAGCACCTCAACACAGGCACAGCACTGGCTTTTCTCGAGGGCATTACCGAAGCCAGCAGTGCTCTCAATATCGTGGCTTCGACACCAAAAGTCCCAAGTCCCGAGAATACAGACACCTCTTTCGACATCAACACCACCCTTCCCCAACGACAGCAAGACGAGCTACGACACTTGCTGACTCGCTACCGAGACTGTTTCTCTTCCTCGTCAAAGATTCGGCAGACCCCCATTGCAAAACACCGCATTGTTACGGAAGAGGGAACGCGGCCCACGCGTCAGTCGCCATACCGAGTGTCACCGAAAGAACGTAGCGCAATTCGACAGCAAGTCAAGGAAATGCTGGACGATGACATTATACAACCGTCCAAAAGCCCTTGGGCATCGCCGGTGGTGCTCGTGAAGAAGAAGGACGGCACACTAAGATTCTGCGTCGACTATCGCCGACTCAACAAGGTCACAAAGAAAGACGTTTACCCTCTCCCGCGGATCGACGACACCCTGGACCGCCTTTGTCACGCAAAGTACTTCTCGTCCATGGACCTGAAGTCCGTTTATTGGCAAATTGAGGTTGACGAGAGAGATAGAGAGAAGACCGCCTTCGTCACCCCAGACGGGCTCTACGAGTTCAAGGTCATGCCGTTTGGGTTATGCTCCGCACCGGCAACATTCCAACGCGTCATGGATACCGTGCTCGCAGGCCTCAAATGGCAGATGTGCCTCGTCTACCTGGATGACGTCGTGGTGTTTGCCCCGACCTTCGAGGAACACCTCCAAAGGCTTGAGGCGGTACTCCAGGCGATTAAATCTTCAGGGTTGACCCTCAAGTCGGAAAAATGCCGCTTCGCCTACGAGGAGCTAAAGTTCCTGGGCCATGTCGTGAACAGTGAAGGTGTTCTACCAGACCCGGAAAAGACTGCTGCTGTCGCCAAATTTCCGCAGCCCACCGACAAGAAAGCCGTGCGCCGATTCCTTGGACTATGTGCTTACTACCGGAGATTCGTCGAAGGCTTCTCATGCATAGCAGAGCCTCTCACGCGGTCGACGAAGGATGCCGTACATTTCACCTGGGGCCAAGAACAAGAAGCTGCGTTCCGAGAGCTTCAACGACGCCTTCAGTGTCCACCCGTGCTCGCGCACTTCGACGAAACCGCCGACACTGAAATACACACAGATGCAAGCAATGTCGGCTTGGGCGCCGTGCTGGTCCAGAAACAGGGCAGCCGTGAAGGAGTTATCGCGTACGCAAGCCGTTCCTTAACAAAGGCAGAAGGAAACTACTCGACAACGGAGAAGGAATGCCTCGCCATTGTGTGGGCAACTTCGAAGTTTCGCCCCTACATCTACGGCAGACCCTTTAGGGTAGTAACCGACCATCACGCTCTTTGCTGGCTCGCTGGCTTGAAAGACCCTGCCGGCCGTCTCGCGAGGTGGAGCCTCCGGCTTCAAGAATTTGATATTACCGTGGCGTACAAATCCGGACGAAAGCACTCCGACGCCGACTGTCTTTCGCGCGCGCCGGTGGACTCTGCAGCAACAGAGATAGACAATGACGAGGATTTTCTCGGCACACTCAGCGCAGCCGACTTCGCCGTACAGCAACGTGCTGACCCGGAACTGCGCGACCTTATCGACTATCTGCAAGGCCGAGGCACCGAAGTTCGTAGGCCATTCACACGTGGTCTATCGACGTTTTGCCTGCATAATGGCGTCCTAGTTAAAAAGAACTTCAGTCCTACACGTACAGAGTACCTCCTGGTCGTCCCTTCAGACCTACGCAATGAAATTCTTGAGGCATGTCACGACGACCCAACATCGGGACACCTGGGACAAGCGCGTACTCTTGCGAGGATTCGAGCACGCTACTACTGGCCACGGCTTGCGTCCGATGCTGCCAGTTATGTCCGCACCTGCCGAGAGTGCCAACGCCGGAAAACGCCGCCAGCGAAGCCCGCGGGCCTTCTCAAGCCGATTGAGCCACCCTCCAAACCGTTTGAGCAAGTTGGAATGGACCTGCTTGGCCCCTTCCCTGCGTCGGAATCCGGCAACAAGTGGATAGTTGTCGCAACGGACTATCTCACCCGATTCGCAGAAACGAAACCCCTGCCCACTGGCACTGCCATGGAGGTAGCCCGATTTTTCGTTCACGAGATTCTTCTCCGACACGGCGCACCTGCGGTACTCATCACTGACAGAGGAACTGCTTTTACAGCTGAGCTGACGCAACAAATTCTGCACTACAGCAACACGAGCCACCGCAGAACGACAGCGTACCACCCTCAGACAAATGGCCTGACGGAGCGCCTCAACAAAACCCTCGCGGACATGCTGTCAATGTATGTGGATGTGCAACACAAGACGTGGGACGACATCCTCCCATACGTCACTTTCGCGTACAACACGGCGGTCCAGGAGACTACGCAGACGACTCCGTTCCAGCTGGTTTACGGCCGACAGCCCACCACCATGCTCGACGCAATGTTACCTCACGTCGAAGACGAAGACTTGAACAGTGATGTCGACTCGTTCTTACAACGGGCGGAAGAGGCGCGCCAGCTTGCACGTCTCCGCATCAAGGACCAACAGCGACTCGACGCCGGGCGCTACAATCTACGACGCCGCGACACGGAATACAAGCCCGGAGACCAGGTTTGGGTCTGGACGCCTGTTCGTCGACGGGGACTCAGCGAGAAGCTACTGCGGCGTTACTTCGGACCCTACAGGGTCGTCCGCCGCATCGGCGAACTAGATTACGAGGTCGTCCCCGATGGAATTCAGAGTTCACAACGACGCCGCTCCCGACCCGACGTGGTTCATGTTGTTCGCCTGAAACCTTACTACGCAAGATAGAGGACTAATTGTTTCCTTCGTAGATTTGTATTCCTTTTTTAGTAATGGTGTAGCATCGGGCCGATGCTACTTTTAGGGGGATTATGCCACGCGTCGTGCTGTGTCAAGCCGCGAGCTGCGTAATGTTATCTATCCTCTTTTACGCGCGCGCCATGAGTGCGCGCTTTTCGTTCATACGCTTATCGAGACGCTGCTCTCAAAACAGCACGTTGTTATCCGAAGATTCTAGAAAGTTCGATGAGCGGGTAAAAAGATAGCAGCCGGCCGACCGCTGTTATTATTATTCTCTTCGCCGGCTACCGCCCACGCTCGCCTCCCGCCGGTCTTTCTTTTCGGAGGGCACAAGTTCGCCCAATAAACCCTTCGTTT